>CM054989.1:15048998-15066118 GCA_029030765.1 Salix suchowensis
TCTATAGCTAAAGATGGTAACAGCCAGATATCAAGAAGGTAATATATATGTTATCTGCTTTGGAAGCTTACAAGTTGTAGAGAGGAATCATACAATTAGACTGAAAAATGAATCTGTACTATTTGTAATCCACGTTTTACTAGTAAATCTTTTTACTAGTTGTACATAATCATCTGCATTTTCACAACTCCTATTGTATATTTTTTGAATTGTCATGCAATTTTAACTGCATAACTCTCCTGGTACTTAGCAACAAACTTCCACATGAATGCGCCTATCAGGCAATGGATTAGTCAATCAGAACACTCAATAGAAAAAATGAATTGCACAAAAAGCTATGAAATCTTAGTTTGATTGAACAAGTAAGCCAACAGAGATGAAAATGAAAAATATATGAACTGCTATCATATTCATTAATTTAATCATGCGGTGGATTACCAGATTGTGCACCCTGAGCTTCTTTTTGCATTAAAGAATTGAAGAGGTTTATTTCCCATCTGCACAAATGATGTGTTCTCTATACAAGCTGGCTTCTGGAAAACCAAAATCAAGCCTGTTAAGACTGAAAAGGCGAGAAGGAGAAAACCCTTATATGAAACTAAGACAAACTACTATGTAAGGATAAAGCACGCTCAAATTAGAAAAAAGTTTGATGCATCAGAAAAGCATGGCTGCTAGGAGAAAGTTATTGTACTTTTTTCAAAATAGTTGATCATTAAGAAATTCAATACGATATCATGCAAGAATTTAAGATGTCATCCTTAACATTTTTCATTGAAAGCTATTGTTTATACATTTAATATTTTCAGGGAAAGTTAACTTTCAATAGTGATGCACCCAGGAAATTAAGATAGGAAAAGATAACACTTAAAGATCCAGGAATTCACGACCTTTAAGACCTTGGAGCATTCAGGACTTGATCCACGAGAATAAGATCCAGTAATTAAAAATCACAGTTAAAGATTTCAATTGGAAGACAAAACAAGATCCACTCAATGACTAGAGGCCCACGACCATAACTGACTCTTTATCGACAATTTCTGAAATTCTGATTAAAAAAGATTAAGCAGCATGCCATCAAAGTAGATCATACTTCCTTGAGATTGTGTAATAACTTGAGCAAATTATCTTGTATTTCGAGCAAGTTATCTCGTAGATCAAGCAAATCAGATTTCTGCACATATAAGGGGAGAAATTTAGAATATCAGTTTCTGTTCTTGTGCCAGACAAACTAGAACAAGCATCCAAAAACAAAATAGAGTATTTTGTATATCATAACCATCGTCATTAATTGTCTTACCTCTGTCTTAAGGGAGCCAATTTCATCCTGAAGAGATTCAACTTTCTGAAGAAAGATAAATCTTTATTTAGTTTATATCTCTACATATTTACACAGAAAAAATGTCATTCCCAAAACACAATGCCAGAGTACAACCTTTTGCAGTCCTTCATCAACAACTACCACTGGTGTTGTGTAAAGCTTTCTAATATCCTTGAATTTGCACTTTGCATTGCATTGAGGACACTACGAAAAAGAAATACACCGATGAATCAAGAAAGAGATAAATGAAAGCTTCTATAAACTTCTTAGTAGATGACAGGAGTATACATTTGTAGTAGGCACCGGTCGTTGAAGCCACTTACTAATGCAAGAAAAAACCATATAGATGACCACAAGGAAGGCAGCTGCCACATTTAATCATTCATATTAGATGATTGAGCAAAATACATTAAGCAACGATGAAAATAAACTATAAAATAAAGGTGAAAAACTAAAAAATATAAACCCATTTTTCAAAATAACAACATAATTTAGCACTCATCACAGTTATCTGCAGTTTAATTGCTTTATATACCAAAGATTTGAAACAAAATTCACATCCCAAGAAAATCATTAAATTAATCATCTTCAGTTAACAATCATGAATTCAAGAATATAGTCACTGATTACTTTGTGCATTATTATGGGAATAAAAAACTTCACAAATTATGATCACCAATCATTGACAAAAGGCTTAAAGAAACTTCCCTCGTAAAATCATGATCAGTTATTTTTTCTAACCTTACTTGATGATCACCTTCAGACCTCCAAGGCTCCATACAAATAGCACAATTCAATCCATCCAAATCATGTTCCTTCACTATATCTTCGCTTCGCTTCGCTTCTTCAACAGAACCCTCATTCTCTTTCCTTGTTAAAGAAAACCCATCTCTCTCTTCTATTCTTCTTTCATTGCTTTCTCTTTCTTCTACCGCCTCACTGTCAATCACCATCGGAGTACTCTGATCACTGTCATCATCACCATCAGTGGTTGATGATCTGGAAAAACGAAACATGAATGGAACTTCTCTTCCACCTTGTTCTTGTGGTCTAATTTCTATACGTGAAGACGCTAACACTTTACCGATGTTTTCTTGTCAGATTGTTGAACCAAAAGATAAGTAACTGTTGCCATTCCCGTTGTCAGCCAGCCATGGCTAGTGAAGAAAGTGAGACAGGACTTGATTGCTTTTTTATACATATTTATTGGAGAGAGGCTCTTCTTATATATGACTCGAGTTACCTGACTTAACTTTGACTCTGGGTTTGTCAATAGGTCAAACTTAGTTACTGTCATTTTTGCTTTCGTCAGTTTTGATCATTTAATTACATATTGGATATAATTAATAGCAAAAAAAACATGATCCTCTTCAACTTCAACATAAATTTCTTCCTCACTTTGAGAGAAATTGAAATGTAAAAACTGACAGTAAGAGTGGTGAAGAACCCAAACTGTTTGTTGCAGACGGCAATATCACAGCTGCAGGTTCAGACTTCTATTACACATAGTATTTAAGCCCCTGAGCAGAGAAAGACATGGAAATTTATAAAATAAGGCTGGCGCTTATAGATGGCCAACATGCTTTGGCAATTTTATTCTACTTCCGGGAACAGGCACCTACGCTCCCTCTGTCTTCTTGAGCAACTTTCATTTTCCACTTTGAGAACCGCAGGCACCTACAGAAAAAAAAACAGATTGTAAAGTACCAGACGATCGATTTAATGGATCATTGGTAAGTCTTGTTGTGAATAATCTCAGAATGAATTTCAGACAATGATAAGGTCTTACCATCTGCTGAGACAAGGATTTCACGTACGCTGTCCATGCCTCCTAGTTCCAAGGAGAATGTCCCTAATTCGGAGCAGTTCAGCCACAGCATGGCTAATATTTGTCCTTTCTCTCGGCACTTCTTCCGAGCAAGAAACTCCTACCTCCATAATAGAAACCAAGCACTCCATAGCTTTGTCATTTCCAATACCTCTCATCCTATCAGAGGCAGTAGAACTTGTTTCCTCAACTTCTCTTAGAAGTACGGGATCAACAACCTCCATCACATGGTCAGGCAACGCCATTTTAACATATTTGTGCAGGTTCAGCCCCTCTTTGAACGAGCCATCTGTTGGCATCTTTCCAGTAAGCATCTCCAACAGTAGGATGCCGTAGCTGTACACATCCCCAGAAGTTGACACCTCGTTTCCGATACCATACTCTAAAATTTATATGCACGGCTGTTAACAACCTTGGAAACTAGCAGTAAAATGTCACTGAATTCTATAGCTTCTTTAAGTATATCAGTACGCTGAAATGTGCAAGGATGTTTATGACTTTGGCAGAAATAATTGTTAGTTATATCAATTCGTCAATGCAAGCCACTGGAATATTATTCTAATCACTTAAACTAAAATAAATCCTGTAAAATCTGTCTGGTATTACCTGGGGCAGCATAGCCAACAGTTCCTTTTAAACCAATAGAGCTGTCCTGATTTGATGATAACTGAACTGAAGCTTCTGGACGGAATCTTGCTAATCCAAAGTCTCCAACATGAGCAGTCATATCACCATCCAGAAGAACATTGCTAGGCTTCAAATCACAGTGAACAACAGCCATTTGACAGTGGCAGTGCAAATAATCAAGGGCACTAGCTACATCAATTGCAATGTTTAACCTCTGGATCAGATTCAGATTTCCTCGCTCGCGGATCTCATCTGATGTATGTACTGGATGCAGCCACTCTTCCAGGCTCCCATTGACCAGGAATTCATAAACCAGAGCTTTAAAATCATTGCCCTGAAAATCAAGGCTAGAACATGCAGTTAAATTTTTGACAAGGTTTCGGTGCCTGATGTTTATCAAGGCTGCACACTCTGCCATGTAGCTTTTGGAAGCTCCTTTACGTAGCAGGTTGAATACTTTCACTGCGACAATCATTCCATCAGGTTCGAGGATTGCTTTGTACACAGAACCAAAACTACCTCGACCAATCAAATTGGATGGGGAAAAGCCAGCTGTTGCACGATAGAGTTCTTCATAAGTCACTCTCCGAAATGAGACCTCCCATGAAGCTCCAGAAGCAGGCTGACTTTTTGCTTTTCTCCAGGAATAGATAAGTAGAGAAGAGATCAGAAAGAGTGCAATGATAAAGCCACATGGAATTGAGATTACCAGCTTCAACTTGGTAGAAAATTTTGGCTTTCTCGACTCATTGGACGTGCATCTGGACAAATTCAACTGAGATATTCCACCACAAAGCTGATCGTTTCCCAAAACTGAGACTGCGCTTGCATTCCCGAAAACTCTTTGTGTAGGCATCTCACCTTCAAGGTGATTAAAAGAAAGATCCAAATGCTGCAACAACTGGAAGTCTGCAAAAAATCTTGGAATTTGGCCTGTCAAATTGTTGTAAGAGAGATTAAGATATTGAAGTGCTCTCAAAGAACTCAACAGCTCCGGAATAGACCCTTGGAAGAAGTTCCCCTCCAAATGCAGATTTTCTAGCATAATGCAGCTTCCAAGACTTCCAGGAATCTCACCTGATAACCTGTTATGTGAAACATCTAGATATCCTAGGTTCACTAACCTGCCCACTTCAGAGGGAAGGGGACCCATCAACTGATTATGAGACAGGTCTAAACTCACGGATAAAGAAGCAATGCCAATTACTTCTTTGGTTAATGGACCGCTCAAATTGTTATGAGCAAGCTCTAAATGTATCAAATTCTGGCAGTTTGCAAGATTTGATGGGATGCCTCCTTGCAAATTATTCGCAGATAAATAAAGTTCGAGCAATGAAGTAACATTCCCCAAAGATGAAGGGATATTTCCAGAGATTTTGTTTTCATCGAGGGCTAGACGGTGCAAATTTTTCAATTTACCAATGGAAGTTGGTATAACGCCAGTCAATTGATTTTTTTCCAATGTCAAACTATCCAGGCTGATGAGGTTTCCAATATCAACTGGAATGCTTCCCCGCATTTGATTTCTTGCCATGGACAATAATGTGAACTTTGATGAGAAGTTGCTGATTATTTCTGGAAACATTCCTCCTAAATTGTTGTCACTCATACCCAATACTTCCAAATCGGTGCAGTTTGCAAGGCTATGGAGAAAGATGAGATCACCTTCCTCCCCATTTCCAAGATCATTGGAATCAATACCAAGATACTGTAGATTAGGCAGGTTTGGAAAAGGAGGCACTTTCCCAGTAAAGCTATTGTTTCCGAGATCAATAAAAGAAAGAGTTGAGGCATTGAAGATCGTTACTGGTATCGGTCCGTTGAATTTGTTGGCATAAAATACAAGCACTTCAAGGCTTGGAAGTTTTTGGCCAAGGTCAGAAGGAAGACTCCCGTGAAATTGGTTACTCGCCACAGAGAAAAGAGTGAGAGAAGAGAGATTGTACATGGACGGAGGAATTGTGCCGCTCAGATTATTTAAAGGAGCAGACAATATTTTTAACCTTTTCAATCTCCCGATACCATAGGGAAGGTTTCCTTGCAAATGATTAACCCCCACAGAAATTCTCTCAACAGATGAGAGATTTTCAAAAGAGAGTGGTATCTCACCAACCAGATGATTAACTGCTAAAAGACATGCTTGCAGATTTAATAACGACCCCAGTTCTGCAGGAATTTTGCCAATCAAGTCGTTTCTCTGTAAATCAATCAACTGAAGATTAGAGCAATGCGAGATATTGGCAGGGATTTCACCCGTGAATGTGTTGTTTTCCAGGTTCAACTGAAGTAGACGAAACAAACGACCCAGCTCCTGTGGAATATTTTGGCTGAAGCTGTTGTTGCTCAGGTCTAGAATCCTGAGAAAACTCAGGTTGCCGATGTGAGAAGAGAGGGAGCCCGCCAGCTTGCAGGAGTGGAGGTCAAGTTCTACAGCTCTCTGGTGCCGGCGTCCACACGTAACGCCTGACCACTCACAGAAATGCAAGGATTCATTCCACGAGCTGAGTGCACCGAGGGGATCACCAGTGATTTGAGCCTTAAAAGCTAACAGGGAGAGTCTATCTGTTCCTCCTCCAGATAATGAGAAGGAAGAAGAGATCGGTTGCATTATTTGCAGGAAAAGAAGCCAAAACATGTACGAACTCATGCTTGGTAACTCCATTTTTAATTTGATATGGAGATTTTAGTGATGATGATATGGCTGTCAGAGCTCCTCTATCGATTCAAGTATATAGGAAAAGAATTTGTTCTGACACCAATACTCGAGCACCCAAAACTAAAATAATAAAAAAAACATAATTTATTATAAAAAAATGATATTCGAGCACCCAAAACTAAAATAATAAAAAAACATAATTTATTATAAAAAAAAATGGTATTCGAGCACCCAAAACTATAATAATAAAAAAAACATAATTTATTATAAAAAATAGTATTCGAGCATCCAAAACTAAAATAATAAAAAAACATAATTTATTATAAAAAAAATGGTATTGGAGCACCCAAAACTTAAAAAAAAAAAAAAAACATAATTTATTATGAAAAATAGTATTCGAGCACCCAAAACTAAAATAACAAAAAAACATAATTTATTATAAAAAAAATGGTATTCAAGCACCCAAAACTACAATAATAATAAAAAATAAAAAAATGGTATTCGAGCACCCAAAACTAAAATAATATTAATAAAATAATTTATTATAAAAAAATGGTATTAGAGCACCCAAAACTAAAATAATAAAAAAACATAATTTATTCTAAGAAAAGGGTACGAACTCATGCTTGGGAACTCCATTTTTCATTTGATGTTGAGATTTTAGTGATGAAGATATGGCTGTCAGAGCTCCTCTATCGATACAAGTATATAGGAAAAGAATTTGTTCAGACAGAAAACACTGTTCGATTACCAATATTCAAAGTCAACTTAGGAGTCAACTGAACTACTGAAGTGGTGCACGCTAATTGTCTTGTGACTTGTGACTTGTGACAGGTGATGTATAGTGCCAAGTGTAATAAGTATAAATTAGAAAACCAAGTAAGATAATTGCACGAGTCAAAAACTAATAGCCATAAAGGAGAAATTATTGCTCGACCTCACTATTTATGATCATGAACCTAGTTTGAAGCAACTTCGTAGTTGGCACCACGATGCCGCAAATTCATGATTGTTTTTAAAAAAATATATATTTTGTTTTGTCAATTTTTTTTAATGTACTTATATTTAAAATAAGTTTTAATATATATATATATATATATATATATATATATATATATATATATATTTAACATTTTAAAAGGTAGCTAGATTTGCAGCAATATTAAATTTTAAAAGGTAACTACTACTATGATATTAAATTAACTCTAAATTTGGAGCAACTACTATCCTATTCGATCAACCCTTTATTTATTTATTTATTTATTTTTGCTTTGGCATGATTGCTAAATAAGTTTTAAGTTTATTATTTATGTGTATATTATTTGATTTAGATTTTTTATGCTAGTTTATAATTAACTGAAACTTTCAAAAGGTACAAATAATTGCTCGCTTATCTCAAAATAAATTAATGAAAAAAGGACTAAAATTAACTTCCGGTTTGTGTTCGGTTTTATTTTTTTAGATTCAATTAACCAAAATTCGAACCGAATCTATCGAAACCGAAATCAAACAACAAGATGCTCGTACAATTCTTTATTTTTAGCAGAGATATCTTCTCAGTTGATGTGATCTCTACATGAGAGAACGTTATATGCACTATGCAAGAAATGGTTAAGATGCAACACTAGCTCGCCATTCGCGGAAAAAACCTCTCTACTCTAATACAAACATGCAACTGATACAAATAAATAATGAAGGGATGGAAGGCAAACGATATATATACAGACACTAGCTAATGCCCCCGCACCTCGTCGTAAGTGGCATTATATTTTTTTCAATGTAAAAATATATTAATTGTGTGAGATTTTTTATTATAATACAAATTTAAGTAAAATAATAAATTTGTGCAGAATTCTTGTGAATTGCAAACTTTCTATTAAATATATGAATTTTAAATCAATATAAATTTATTTGTTTAGTAAGTTTCAACGAAATAACCAGCTTAAAATTATCATCATCATTAAAAAAGCAAGAATATTCGGATTATCTTAATTACTGCATTCACTATATTAAGATTATTCATTTTATAATTCAGTTTAAATTCAACATAAAAACAAAATATAAATTGTGAAAACACCTGCAATAATCAAATAACAAAGATACGTAATTAATTTTCATTCTACAAAAAGAAGAAAATATAAATTGAAAATCCATCCCTACATTACCATCATTAACATTACTATAACAGTTAAAATTATTATCAACATTACTGCTAAAACAATTAAAATTATTAAATTGCCCAGAAAAATAAAATAAAAAAGCAAAATATCTTTACAAAAAACAATAAAAAATAATCACTAAAATTATTATTATTATGGCGCAAATAATAAAATCATAAAATCATCTGATCTGAAGAACATATAAAAATAACAGAAAATACACAAAAACAAAATAAGGGAAAAATGGAGAAATATTAATTTAAAATGATCACCAATATAAATTAAAATTTCAGGACTGAACCGAATAAAAATAAATCCCAAATAAATTATAAAATGACAAAAATTAAAAACATAAACTAAAATCATAATGCATAAATACTGATAAAAAAATTAACATTGTCCAAGAACGACATTCTTTTAATTTTTCTAATAAAATTACATCGCATTTTTTTTAAAATACATTTATTTTTTTCAATCTAAAGATTTTTATTTGTTTCAATTTTGTCCTTCAATTGAAATTAATTATATATTTTATTTTTCATTTCGGTAATAAACAGATACATCTCCTCCCGCTTTTCTTTTATTTTCAGAGAAAAAACAATATAAATAGAGAAATCTTTTTTTTTTTTTTTTGCGTGTGATTTATCTACTTCGTGGTTGCTACCACTAAATGATTTTTCAAATTCTTGTGAGACTAATTAATTATCAGATTACAAAACTACAAAGACTATTAAATTATTTTTCAAACTCAAGGAACTAATTAATTAACGGAGTGTTAACAAAAAGAAAAATTGATTAATGGAATTTGAAATAAATTATTTCTCATATTCAAGAGGCTCATTAATTCATTTAACTAGAACTAGAAAAAGGATTAACTTATAATTAACTAAAAAACAGAAATACTTGCGAATCATAGCCCCGCAGCGAAGCACGACAATGAAAGCTAGTTTAACCCATATTAAACTTGTTAGACTTAACAATGAAGATTGAGGTTGTGGAAGCAGCCGAGAATAGAAGTGTCACGAAGAAACCAAGATGCTGGGCACAGCAGAAGAAACAGATGCAGCCACCGCCACATACACAAAAATTGATCTAAAACATGCCATGGCCAAAGAATGCATCAAATAAGGAGAGGTTTGCTGCAATCATAAATTCAAGAATATAGTCGCTGATTACTTAATTTATGCATTATTATGGGAATAAAAAACTTCACAAATTATGATCACCAATCATTGAGAAAAGGCTTAAAGAAACTTCCCTCGTAAAATCATGATCAGTTATTTTTTCTAACCTCACTTGACGATCACCTTCAGACCACCAAGGCTCCATACAAATAGCACAATTCAATCCATCCAAATCATGTTCCTTCACTATATCTTCTCTTCGCTTCGCTTCTTCAACAGAGCCCTCATTCTCTTTCCTTGTTAACGAAAACCCATCTCTCTCTTCTATTCTACTTTCATTGCTTTCTCTTTCTTCTACCGCTTCACTGACAATCACCATCGGAGTACTCTGATCACTGTCCTCATCACCATCAGTGGTTGATGATCTGGAAAAACGAAACATGAATGGAACTTCTTTTCCACATTGTTCTTGTGGTCGAATTTCTATACGTGAAGACGCTAACACTTTACCGATGTTTTCTTGTCAGATTGTTGAACAAAAAGATAAGTAACTGTTGCCATTCCCGTTGTCAGCCAGCCATGGCTAGTGAAGAAAGTGAGACAGGACTTGATTGTTTTTTTATACCTATTTATTGGAGAGAGGCTCTTCTTATATATGACTCGAGTTACCTGACTTAACTTTGACTCTGGTTTCAATAGGTCAAACTTAAGTCGGGTTTCCGAGAATTTATTTACCGTTGGATCATCATAAGTTTGTAAGACTTGACGGTGCATGTTTGAGTTATGACAAGTAACTGTAAGGAGCTGAAGGGTACGCTAGTTGTCCTCGCGTTCGACTTTATTAATGAAAAAGAAAACGTCGTGGGATTCCGGTGCCTTTGTCATGTGGTGACGTGCAGCGAGGTTGTAGAATCGTTTAGCTTGAGGAAAACTTTTTTCTAAAATTAGGAATGTTAATGGATATTTATGAGTTGAGTTTCTATTATACTTATATCGTGTTTATTATTTATTGAGTAGAATTTAAAAAAAATGTTCTATATCTTATTTTAATTATTCATTTAATCACATATTATCCACGTGTTATTTATAACTAAACATGAAATAAAATCACGTGCACACACTGTAGTAGTGCTTTAACAGAATAAAAATGCCATAAGCACACTTGATAGTGTTGTTGTGGTTGTTTTTAAAAATAATTTTTATTCAGAAATGATTCAAAATAATTTTTTTATTTTATTTTTAAAAAATTATTTTTGACATCAATACATGAAAATGATATAAAAAACTAAAAAAAAAATTCAAAAATATTTTTAAATCACAGTATCAAAAACTTTGTTCGGACTTATATGGCCTTGTTCTGGTAGATGAATGGGCTTCCTAATTTCCTGGACTTTTTTTTTTACACAACAAAACGAGTTCACAACCCATAAGGCCCATACCCAGAATTTAAAGCTCACCGGCCCACGATAATATATTTGGTCCAAAAGATCTTGTTATTCATGCACACTAGCTATCTAAGCCTGTTATATTTTTTTAAAAAAAAATATATTATGGGAGATGCATTGTATTTTTTACATAAAAAAATTTCAATTTAAATATTTATGCAAGTATATAATTAAATTAATTGATTATCATCTATGTAAATGAATGAAAAGGAAATTGTTAATAGTAATGAAAAATAAAAAAATATTTTAAAATGAATAAGACATTCATTAAATGTGTTAATTGAATTTGTTTATTTATATTAATGAAATATAAACCTGCACCGTAAAAAACTCATTATTTAAAAGATAAGCATAAAGAAAATGACAAGATAAACCCGCACCTTGAAAAAAATATCACACACGGCTGAACACAAATTTTTTTTTTTTTTTTTGAAAAATAAATTTTATTTGTATAAATAAATCTTAGAATAATACCTTCAAACATTTAATATTTTTTTAAAATATATATATATATACATATATATATATATATATACATATATATATAAACAAAATTAAAAAAAAAATCACAAAATTTATATTTTTCTTTAAAAAAAAATACGCGTGAAGCTAGATCATTAACAAATCAAATGTTGAAAAGTTATGAATCATCTAAAGAGAAGGTGAAAGGTTAGGTTTGACTACCGAGTAACATCATATGAACTGTCTACACGACATGAATATCACATTCTCATTAGATTATGCCTAGTACAAGCTAACAATTATTGTAAAGATATTGAAATGCCTCTATAACCCCCCGTGTGAAACTACAAAACCTCAAATGCAAACCTCAATTTTTGTACAGGATTGACTTGTGCTCTTTTTAAGAATATGTTTTATATTGTCGACTACTTAAAACCGTGTGATAAGGGTTCATTATATTAATTAAACAAAGCTTTCGTTGATTACTACCGTGTGAATTCAGGAACGAGAACCATGCTTTGCCTACTCTAGTTATCGAAGACCGTACCTCAACATTGTTTTCTATAGTTCCCTTTCCTTTTTCTTTTTAAAATACATACTGTTTTTTATAATATTTTTTTATTTTAAAATATATTAAAATAATTTAATTTTAAAAAAATTATTTTTAATATCATTATATAAAAATAATTTTAAAACACTCAAAAACATTTAATTTAATTTAATATAAAAAATAAAATAATTTTTTTTTTTATAAAAAAAACACTTTTTAAAATACAACGTGAAACAAACAATCCTCAAAGTGTTTACACCTTTCCATTGTTTAATAGGGTTGAATGTGGACCACTCCACTCACAAAGTAATATTAAATATGCCGAACTCAAAGCATCTCCCTTATAAATACTACCTCTCCTATAATCCCTCTCCATCCCTCATCCGAGTGTTCTTCTTCCATTCGAACGCTAACCTAATCGGCATCTCCTGGTCTTCTCTCTCGAAATGAAGTTCATGCACATTTTTCTTGTTCTCGGCATCATCACCTCTCTTGTCCTCGACATTGCTTCATTTCCACTCCAAGAAGATGAAGTTCACTATAATACTGACAGCGAAGTAACTGAAAACTTTTCCTCTCACCGGAGTAGAGGAGTTAGCCGCTTTATTGCTCATCAGAAGAGATTGAAAAACAGGAGACTAACTTGTAACAAGTTCCCTGGGATTTGTCACGCTAAGGGGAGCCCAGGACCTCATTGCTGCAAGAAGAAGTGTGTTAATGTGTTAGCCGATCGTCTGAATTGCGGCTTATGTGGGAAGAAGTGCAGGTATAATGAGATTTGCTGTAACGGAAAGTGTGTGAATCCATCGTTCAGTAGGAGACATTGCGGGGCTTGCAACAGTAGCTGCGGCAGCGGGAGCTTATGTGTCCTTGGCCTTTGCAACTATGCATGACCTAAGAGCAGTGAATAACAGTCTCTGATTCATTTAATTTACATGCAATTCTTTGTTTATCTAAGCAAGAATTGACTTTTTTGTACAACTTATTATTAATTCTTGTCTTCAGTATTGATTCCCAGAGGCCAGAACGTAATTAATCAATTAAATTATATTTGATTAGAGTAACAATACCATCATCATCTCCACGTACAGTGCTTCCTCCTCCATCTTCACAGATCACCCCGCAGTTCAGGCTGGGAAAGAATTCATAATCTAAACATCTCAGTTAATTAAAGTGTGGAAATTAGAGGGTGCTTGCAATTCTACATTGTCAATTCATGCAACTCCATGTCTGTTTCTGCAGGGTTTGCTGCTAGCCACCGCTGCATATATCCAATACCACCATCCAGTACGTGTGATTTTATTCGTCGCCGCAGGTTCACAGTTGTCTAAAAAACCATGGCCTTGAGAGCTTGACTGTAACCGGTCGGAATCTCACAACGATCTCGGTGCAGGAACCATGGGCGAGGAAGAAGAAGGAGCAGCATTCAAAGGAAGAGAACCAGCCCAAACGCTCCAAAGCATGGCTGGAAATGAAGAGAAGAGACAAACCGAGATAGCTTCTTCAACAAGCCCTGCACAAGAAAAGAGAGCAAGTCAGCGTGTAGGGACGAGATGGGCAAAGGACACTTACGTGGACAATCCAGATGAGCCGAGCCTGACAAAGGAGGATCCATCGACACATGGCAGCAAGGATAAAAGGGCAGAAGAATCCAACGACACCTGGCAGCAAGGATAAAGAAGCAAGAGAAACGGTGCCGTTTCCCACAAGGACAACTGGCGAACAGATAAAGCTATACACAAAGAATTCGTATACAAGCCAAAGACAAGTACTAAGTATTTAATTAGAAGACTGGCTACGACGACTATAAAGAGACTAGATAATTGCCCGCGCGTTGCTGCGGGTATTTTTTTGTATATAATTTAACACAATTAAATCTACAACGATAAATTTATATGATATAAGAAAATAAAAATTATAGATTAAAAGATACAATGTTTAAAATTTTGAGTTGAGTTTGTCACATAAGCATAGATTACATTTTTTAGAATATAGCTATTTGCCCGCGCGTTGGCGCGAGTATTTTTTTTGTGTATAATTTAACACAATTAAATCTACAACGATCAACAAACTTATCAAATTATCAACGATAACAAAAGAGCGTACACTAACGTTAGAAAAAAGAGCAAAATATTTGAATAAAAAAAACAACGCATTACTGAAATCATTATTGTGCAGATAAGAAAATTATAAAAAATTAATTAATAGAAATAACAAATAAAAAAAGCAACAGGGGAAAAGGAAGCAATATTCATTTAAAAATATTATAACAATAGCAACATCGAGTCTTAATATCTAAAATTATTATTGCTGCTAGAATAAAAACCAACAAAAATTATTAAATTATACCGAGGAAAAAAAAACATGAACAAAACAGCAAGTAAGAAAAACCAATTAAAAATTATTATTATTATTATTTTTATTATGAAAGAATAGATAATCACTATTATTATAATAATAGAATACATACGAATTATTCTTATAATAATAATAATAATCACTATTATTATTATTCTTATGATAATTATTATTATTATGTTAATAATGAAAGAAACAAAAGTAAATGAAAGATTAAAAATATCCTAGAAACTTTCACAAAAGATAAAAAAAATTTTTTTACCATGGCTATTACTGGAAAAACAAAATTATTAAATTATCGAGAGGGAAAAAAAATAACAAAAGAGTAAGAATGAAAAATCATTAAATCATGATTATTATTATTATTATTATTATTATTATTATTATTATTATTATTATTATTATTATTATTATTATTATTATTGTGTTAAATACACTTATATATATATGGACAAAAGTAGGGAAAAAAAAATCAAAGTATAAGGGCTGAATTGGAAATGATATATAAGGGCTTCAATTAAAAAAGTAAAAGTCCAAGAGCTGAAATGCAACTTACATTTATTGTCAATTGAAATTAGAGGACAAAATTGCAAAAATCGGAACTTTCGTACCGAATTGATTGAGTTATATAAAGCCAACCCGGAAATTGAAAGTAGAAGGACCAAAGTGAAACTTTGACACTGCGGAGAGAGAGAAACGTGGCCGGCGGCTTCAACCGGCCTCCGCCGCGTCTTCGGGCATGTGGTGGATACACGCGCCACCGCGGGAGGAAGAACACGCTGCGGCGCATCGTTCTGTCCACCGGGATCCAATTTCCTGACACCGAAGGAGGCCGCACGCGCCGCCCGAAGAGGGCGTGGGGCGAAAAACCGCCTGACGCGTGCGGCGGACGCCCTTCCAGACCCGATTATTTAATTTCAAAAAGAGGGACAATTATCGTCCTGTCCCTTGACCGAATGAAGTGTTTTTGTCTTATTAGGGGCTAAAACCGTATTTAGCCATTTCAGAAAATAATAAAAAATGCAAAAGTTGCGGCGGACCGGACCGGTCCGCCCGCGTGCAATTACGCCGGTGCCCCTCAGCCGGAAGCCTGATTTTGTCTTATTATGAGGGACGAAATCGTCAATCCACTGTTCACAACTGAATATTTAAAAAAAAAAAATTAAAATGGAAAAACCGAATTTAACCCCGCTGCCAGCCCCTCCTCCGCGCGCGCCCGAGGGCAAATTCCGCCCGTGCACTGCTCGAATCCACAGTGATTCTAGAGACAGTGCACAGTGGAAAACCTACGCGTTTTATTTTTCTAGTAATTTGGAAGGAACAGATCCGGGGCATAAAAATACTTTGAAGTAAATCAATTGTCCAGGAGGCCCGGGCTACCTCGAATCTGCCCACCAAAAAACCCTACTCATTTTTCCTTAAGCTTTTGTTTTTCTTTATTTCTCAGTATTAATTTTCAGTCATCATAAACCCAAAAATATTGTTATTTCCCTTTTTATATAAGAAAATCCGAGAGAATTTTCTCTCAAAAAAGAGGTTATTTTTCCAATTTTTCCAGGAAGGTTATTCGTCGCCGCAGGTTCACAGTTGTCTAAAAAACCATGGCCTTGAGAGCTTGACACTGCCCGGGAGGAAAGCTGGCAATGCTTGAATTCGAGATGGGTAAGCCTTGCTCTCCCCCTCTGGTCTTGTTCCTTAATTAGGGTTTCAATTTCCCCGGCATCATACACAAATCTCCTTGTAACCTTCCTGGTCAAACCATATTACTATCCGATGTACCTGCTATATGGTTTCTCAATAAAACTGATTGCAGATCAATTAAGGCGCGGGCATGGGAGTGGAGTTGAAAACTTGAAATTAATTTTCTTTTTTAAAAAATCGAGTTTGATTTCGCTGGGCAATGAAATTACTAATAATGAATATAAAAGAAAACAAATATCATGCATATAATTAACCGTCAAAAATCCCATATCTTAAAGGGAACAAGTAGTAAGAAGAAAAAGTCAAAGCAAGAAGCCCGTCTAGCTCAGTTGGTAGAGCGCAAGGCTCTTAACCTTGTGGTCGTGGGTTCGAGCCCCACGGTGGGCGTTTTGTTTGTTTGCAAAATTTTGATTCCCCCCTTCACTACTCGAGAAGAGATATGCCGTGAAGACCCAAAAGTAGGCGTATCTTTTCTACGAAAGTTAATAATTTAGCTTACCAAAAAAATATTGTGATTGAGTTTATTTTTTAATATATATTTTATTTAAAAATATATTAAAATAATTTTTTTTAATATGTGAATCTAAAAATACTAAAATTTTAATTTAAAATAAAAGGTAAAAATAAAATTTATTTTTTTAAAAAAATTACTTTTAAAATACAGTTTCAAATTTATATTTAATGCTGAAAAAACATAGATGTCTATATAGAGCTGGACTCTAGAATGGGAATGACACGGCCACAAGTTTTGAACGCATTCCACAAATTGAAACAGCACGGGATTATAAAGTTCTTGGGCTTCAACAAGAGACCCAGAAAAACAATGGTGGCGGGAGAGAGCAATGGTGAAGAGAAGCAAATACACGTTTTAAGGAGTTCGAATGCAAAC